>JARWIR010000008.1:29893643-29938643 GCA_029959085.1 Nemophila menziesii
CGTTAATTATGAGCTAAATCCATTTAATACTTGGGAACGCATAATGGGTTAATCCCTACTTTGTTTTATTTCATATGATTGGATTTGGGATTTCAGTAATTTAATTCAAATTGGGTCTTTTACATGTTTCTGTAATTTGTATTTATTTACTGTTCTTAAAGTAGCTAATTAATAACAGGTGTTAGTATCTAAGCTATTCCACATAGTGGCGTGTGGATCATCTTGACGGGGGGTTTAGATACAGAATTAATTACAGAATATAGGATAGAAATTATTTGACTCTGACTAGCGTAATTAATCTTATGGCCTATTGGGTATTTTTAGCTTAATCATTCGAAGGTGGATCATAATCACCCTGACGGGGTTTGTGACACTCTAGAATAGCTTCGTAGTCCACCCTGACGGGGGTACGAAGATTTCCGAATCCCGACCTATGTTAATTTGACCGATTTGTCCCTTAAACAACATATGAAATGAAATAGAGTTAGGAGAAATCCTTGCGTCTCTCAAGTACTTCTGCTCATATTTGCGTCTAGTTCCATTATTTGCATTTTTACTTAGTCTTTAATTATCTTAGGAATTAGAAAACCAAACAAACATTATCAAATATTTTATTTACATTCAAAGTGCAATTATTCATTAATTGATAAGCATTAGAGTCAACCATTCCGTCCCTGCGAACGAATCTGTTTATCACATATATTACTTGGGACAACTGTACACTTGCAGTTGTGGTTCTCTTGTCCTTATTTGATTTTGTTATTATTTTAGAACACACAAAGGACCACCACCTACTTGATTAAAATCCCCCGCTACAAGCCAGGAAGTTTGTAAATTGCGGAATGCTTGATAAAGAGCATCCCATAGTAAATCTCTCTTTTTGTAATCCGGGCTTGCATATATATCAGAAAATGTCCAAGATGTACAACCCTTCTGGGATATTTCAACGTTTATAACTTGGAGACCATATGATAATACACAAACGTTTATATTCGAATCATTCCAAAACAGCCATATTCCACCTCTATAACACTCAGAGTCGAATCGTACTGAATTATCCTTCTGTAGCGAGTTAATTATATTGTTTGCAGCTACACCACTAACACGCGGTTCCACTATCACGGTTAACCACACATTATTATTTGTCATCAAATCCCGAAGCCTGTCTAAACCTTGGCTTAGCCGCACCATAACAATTCCATAAAAGTATGTTTATGGGGTGTTTTGATTTCCCCAGGAAGTATCTGCAACATCTGAACAAATCATTAATTATATAAAATAATTACAAGGGGTACCTCTTGGCGCATTAGGCGCGAGAATCCAGGAACATCCCATCATCCCCGCTCTCGTTTGAAGATCCGCATTGCTGCTGTCCAACTGCAGGTGACTCCTAGAATAGGCTTGCGAGACAAATGGAGTCCTCACCATCGCTACCCTCCGCATTGTCCCAAAGCGGGTCCGGTGGCATTGGCGCTAAGCTACTGTTTTCAGGCATTCCCCGAGGACTTTTCGCTGCATCAGATTCTGCACCAGAATGGCCTGCCGCTGTCGGTGTAGCAGGTACAGAACTTGCTGCTTCCTGGTTTGGTGAGATGACTAGTGCTCCCCTGCCCAAAAATTCACTTTCTTCCACTGCCACATCAAAAATCCCCTCCATATCGCACCTCAGCCCCTCAATTTTACCCGTCAAGCACCTGTTCCCCAATTCCAAATTCGCACTCTCACCCCTGCTGTTACTTCCCTCAACATTCTTTTCATCTTTGGCACCTTTCTTCCCGGATTTTTTACCCACCGAGCTCACCCTATTATTTATTTCCATTACATCCATTTCTTGCACCTCCACTTCATATATTAAAACACCCCTATTTTCAAAATTTGGTGATGCAATAATATTGTGACCTCTCGCACCACCACCCTTCTTATTATTCGTACTTGCCCAAGTCACGCCCTTCCCTTTGTTACTTGTAGTTTTTGTTCCAGAACTTTGTCCTTTTCTTATTATACTTTGTGCGGTATACCTTCTCTCGCTAGGATTTCCGTCCACCCTTAGCGCTTCGGAACGATTCCCAATACCGTTCTGACCATTTGAATTAGTCGTATTATTCATAGCACTCTTCCCTTGTCCTCTATTTCCTCGTCTCACAGTCATCCACTCCCCGTATTTTGACTTACTAGTAGGGGCCACTATCTCACTTTCGACCATTACTTCTTTCCCTCTAGAAGTGTTTGTACCCTCGTCGATCCTAGTTGCTACATCCGGAGGGCAACTCTCCTTTCTATGACCAAACTTGCCACGCTCAAAGAAAATCAAGTGCATACCTTCATATTCTACTTTTCATATATCTGATCCGATTCGAACCTCCGGTTCTAAGGGTTTCTTTAAATCTAGCTCTATCGCCAATCTTGCGTAATTACCTCTCAATCTCCCTTTTGTCATGGGGTCTATTCTAACGGTTCAGCCAAGTTTGTTACCTATTTTCCTCAAGATTCGTGTAGTATAGTTTTGCATACCTACATTCGAGATCCTAATTCATGCTGTTGTTGTAGTTACTGAATTTTATATCGCGTTGAAGATTGGGGTCCATTCTCTAACAACTAGGTAGTGGTCTAAAACCATCCAAGGTCCACCCGAAAGCGCAAAATCGAAGTCCTCTCTCTTTTCAAATTTAACCATGTAGTATCCATGACCAACATCAACCAATTCGAAGTGCCCATTCGGAGTCCAAATTTGTCTTAGTTTAGAGGATAAATAAGTGAAACCCACATCCCTTCCAAGAAGTCTAATTACAGCAGTATTTCGCCACAATCTGATCCCTTCTTGAATCTCATCCCTGGTTCTAATAGCAGTAGGAATTGCATCAACTATCACACTATCATCATCATCCTCAATTAAATCTTCCAATTCTAAAAATTCATCCTCACCCATTATTCGGTTTTGTTTCTTCACAATCCTCCATGATTGGGATGACTAAGTTATTACCAAATACTGTTCCTTTCCAGCTATTTAATCTATTTCTAGCAAATACACCAGAATTGTTACCTATATTGGCATTTATTTTGGGGCCTGTAGCTTGAGATTGGAATGCAGCAGCACGCAAAGTTTCACCACCGTTCACGGTTGGATTAGCTATTCCAGTCGGCGAGGCGCGAGCCCTCTTCCCCACGCGTCCCTCCATCACTGCAGTTTGAAGCTCTTAAAAATCTTCCATGGAAACATCATTGGTGTGAGGTTCATTAGGCCCGTTGTTTCGATATTCTGTTACAGACGTTATGATGTTCGTTGTGTTCTCAGGCGGGAGGGGTCCAGGCAGAGGAGCAGCGCCGACTGGTGGGTGCGGCGTGGTGGCCCTTTCAGTTGGTTGTTTGTTGGTTTGAGCTATTTTTCTGGAGCGTAATTTGACTAATTCTTTTAAATTTTGTATTATTTTTGGAAGCTTCTATGTATAAACTTCTCCATCCAAAAATTATAATATTACATGTAAAAAAATATATTATTATATATTCATATCTAATATACAGTTATATATTAAATTATGAATTTAATAGCGTTTATTTAGCAGTAGTGGAAGTCGACTCAACTCATCACCAATCTCGAAAGACTTTTAATTTTTTTTTGGACGATTACAGAAAGCAAAACAAAATAAACTAAAGCGGAAAGACAAAAGCACTTAGCCTATCCCTAGTTTGGAAAACCGGTGTAGCAAAGCGCCTGTAGAAATTTGTTCTATAATTGTACGATGAAATTGAATATCAATTGCAAACTTAGTTTTGTTGACTATATATTTGAATTTGTAAGAAAATAAATAAATAAATAAATAGATAATTATGTATAATTATTTTATTACTGTTTAGTCTGCCAAAAGTAAGTTACTAAATATAAGGTTGAAATTAATAACCGTGGAAGTTATAAAGTCGAATACGTGTTTATCTGATAGCACCTTTTAACTATCCACTATTCAAAAGATAGAGTTTTATTAGAAGAGGGACTAATATATTTGATTCACAATAACACTTCTCTTCTAATTTTTATTCTTCTCTCTACAATACACACGGATCAGAAGTCACAAGTCTCTTAGGCTGTGGAATTAGAGGTCTCTCTTCTAGTAAGAAAATCCATGGCCGCAAAATCTTCCGATTCTCAATCGATTCAATTCTGTTGTTATTCAAAAAATATTCTATAAAAATCTCTTGTTATTTAATTCATATCTAATTAAATATTACATAATTACTATTTGTACTTGTTATAATATAAGTTTTATGACCTTGAACACAATTTTATCCTTGTACATTAAATACACTATATTGAATGTATTCTTATTTTTGGAATTCTATAATACACTATAAATATTTTTGGAATTCTATAATACACTATAATACACAATTTTGATTAGTTGAATTCCTCATACACTATATTGAATGTATTCTTATTTTTGGAATTCTATAATACACTATAAATATATCAAGTTATAGTGCTACATAAATATATTTTGACCTACCTCTTTTACCAACAAAATAGGCCACTTCCTTATATATACACACGATTCCTAAATGAAAGTTGGTTGATTTGGAAAATAATAGTTTGGGCATACGATTGTGGTGGATGCTAGAACTGTTTAGATTACCCTATATACAAATTGGTACAAAACACATAACTGAAATGAGAAAAATCCTCAGGTATTTCTTGCTCCAGGATAAGCGCATTCTTGGTATGATTAAGTTCCTCTAAGGAACAATTATCCTTGAAGAATAATAGAACAACGTTGAGAATACCGTCTTTCAATGTATCCATATATAGTGCTAAAGAAATGCCCTAGAAACCTTCTGGATCCGACGCAGTGAAGCGACCCTAACTAAAATCTACTCTTATGACTCTCTCCATACCTAGCATTCTTGTCAACTCTTTCTTCCATTCCTATAGAAACCCGATATTCAATAAGTTTAGTAGCCTTACTCAAATCACAACGGGTATTTGATATATAATCAAATAGAATTCTTAAAATTTGGACTTTATTTTCTTCAAATCCTCGATCCAACCATTATCACCACCTTTAATCTAATAACTTTATTCCGACTTCTACGATTGAGTGTTGATGTGTGTACAAACATTGTGGTAGGATCCCCATCCTGAGCTAGTTACAATTAATTTTGTTTCCCAATGCTTTTCCTCTCTTTCCCATACTTACCCGAGCTCAATTTTAAGGGCATCAACTAGCGTTGAGGAACCCCGTTGAGGAAGCGGGACACCATGTGACCCATGTGGTAGGGAACCCGATTCCGGATTACATTCCAAACACTACCACAAGTGGAAAAAGATTCCCTAGTGTCACAAAAAACTGGAACAATGGATATAATCCCCCACTGTCACAAAAATAGAAGAATGGATACAATCCCCAAGGGGGAAATCTATAAAAAAAATGGATCGAATCTGATGATAATCCTGAGAATATGAGAATGGAAAATTGGCCAAAGATGTTGGACATGTGGGCTAGCGAGCAATTTTCGGTAAACATCAATTTCAATAATTTAATGATTATGTATAGACGTTAATAAATTTATTTTAAACAGGTTAGATCGGGGAAATACGCTGGGATCTTCTTCCACACCATCCAAGTCATTGACATGAAAGGAACAGAGCATGACAGAGATCAACGTAGCAAAGGATAATCTGGGCCCTACACGAAAAGTTTGGAACCTGGGAGTTGGATCGGTCCCTAGTTAGAGCCAAAGTCAGACCAAGGATCAAGAGATGTGCGAGGTGCCAAGATGGATGACCGACAGGTGGGGAAAAAGGTACTCAAGCACCTAAGTGAATAAAAATCAACTAACCAGTTGGTCACTCCTAAAGTGTGATAAAAATCAACACTAAAGAAGAGACGCGACTACCACAAGTGTTTAGGCCGTCCACGTAATAAGTAGGTAAAACGGGATAATCGTCTCCACATGGATTGCTAGGTAAGATAATTGTGTTTAGATGATAAGTATAATTAATTGCAATACGGAATAAATAAGATAGATATTTGTTTTAGTTTTTAATTATGAAAAAACATAAAGCAAGATTGTAAATTAACTAAAGATTAAACAGAATGATAATAAAATAAAGACTAAATGGTGGATGAAACTATGAGATGTATACTTGAGTCTCGCTGGGGATTCACGTAAATTCATGTATTTAATGCTTTCGTTAAGGGTAGAGTTGGTATTTATATATTAGTTGGGAATCTAATACTCCCTTCGTCCCAAAAATAATGCCCACATTACTAAATATGGTGTCCCAAAAATAATGTCCACTTACCATTTCAAAACAACTTTGTCTACTTTTTTCCCTTATTACCCCTACTTTTATTTTAATTTATAATTATTTGAATTACTATTTTATACTTGATTGCATTTTCCTAGGCATAGGAATAGGTGTGCATTATCATTAATGATGACATTTATTAGGGGCATTTTTGTACATGTAGGGTTCAATAATGACATTTCTTAATCTGTGTGAAAATGCTAAGTGGACATTATTTTTGGGACGGAGGGAGTATTTCCTAACTCTTGTCAGGATAGACTTAGGAACTATCCTACAGTATTACAAACACCGTCAGGGCGATTATAAGCTACGTTCAGATGATTAAGAAATTACCCGTTTGGCTACACGGTTAGTCAAGCCCGTCAGGATCAATGACGAATACCACGCGTCTAATATCTAATTTTGTAATTAAACTCCCCCTCTTGGATGATCACCGCCACTAGTGAATAGCTTAATTACTATGAACTATCTCCGGTTAGCAAATTCGTTGATAGTAAATAAATACAAGATAAAAGTCAATATAAAATACATAACTCAAATTAAATCAGAAATTAATCCTAAATTGTAAATGTATTAAATCAATTAATTAGGGTTCATTCTATTATGTGATTCTCAACTATATATGTATTTAGCTCATATTCAAAATAAAAACTGAAATTAAATTAAGATTATACATATTTTCTAAAAACAGTAATAAAATAAAAAACCTAATTGAAGGACTGATTTGAGCTGTTGGTTGAAGAAAAGAGTTTCTCCAACTTCTTCTCTTGCCTCTGCCTTCAGAAATATGATATAAAATTGAGCGTACTAAATTCTGAGGTCTAAGGAGCCCTTTATAGTGCTTAAAACCGGATTAGGCCCATGGGTGATTAAATTATTTGAGTTAAGGGCCCAAATCCGTTTAATATTCCTAAATCTGTTGTACACGCTTCAGTAAAACAGGTGTAACTTTCACATTGTAAGTCCAAATCACCTGAAATTACTTCTCAAATTTCGCTAACTCAGAGGCACATCTTTTTCATTTAAACCACCAAGTCAGATTATGTATCGTTTGGGCCCAGTAAGGGCTAGAAGTTACAACTTTCCAATTTTTAATGCTCCTCCACCTTTACAAAAGCGATGTCTTTAGCTCCTTTAACACTCCCTTTTGATCTTGTACTTTTCACTTCTTCTCTTTATCTTGATGCCTCCTAGCATCCATTTACTTAAGAACGTCAGACTAAACAAGCAAATTAACGCACAAAAGCCCTAAAAGTAACGATAATACAAATCCAAAGCAAGAAAGTGAAATATAGAAAAATATGTTTATAAATAAACTAACTAAGTCCAACTTCTACCTAAAATGATGTCTTTTAAGGGTATTTATTTATCACAAACAGGGAGACATCAACAGCCTAAGCACGATCAGCTGACCAGACTTCCTCTGGCACTATTGGAGCCACACCATTTAATCTAATCTTCACTATCGAAAAAGGAAAAGGTAACACACGAAGGTATTACAAAAGGGATAATTACATCATGAACTTGTAACAAAAAGGTTACATCTCAAAATAGTAAACAACAACCTCCAAATGTTTAAAAACTACACTATCATTACCAAGACGTGCTTTTCAATTCATATAGTAGAAGGGTAGTTACAACTCAATAAACGAATGACACCATGGTTATATAGCTATACACAAAATAGAAAAAGGAAGATAGGATGTCATAAAATTGTCTGACACGATATCTTGTTGTGATTTCTTATTATGTTGCATTGGGGGCACCTCCTCTTTGCTTGAAGGGAACCTATGTAGACAACTTCCTCTTTCTAAACTAGTAAGGTTAGCTCAAGGCCTCAAGTGGCCAGGGCCTTCTTCAGCACTTAAAGGGGAGGTACAAGGTTCAGATCCCCTCCCTAACAGGTGTGAAGTAAGAGGTACAAGGTTCAAACCCCTCCATGAACATGGGTAACCTAGTTCTGCTTTACATGTGAATATACATGGGAGACGTGTATATCCCCATGGGATTAGTTGTGGTGCATGCAAGTTGGCCCGAATCATCCACGTACCCAAAAATAACTTCATTTTTCTCGGTGGTTGGTTAGGGGACTCTTACAAATATGTGGCAAAACTGACAACTCTTCGTTTGATTCTGGTACAATCCCAAATATGGTTAAAGTGAGCATTTCTCTTGCATAGACTTCCCTTATCTTGGAGGCGTGGAAGTAACTTTTGACATTTGTGTATTTGGTTTTTAGCTTTGAATGAGCCAATGCCGCTACCGCTACCACATGCCCATAAGGGAAACCTTCTAACTACAATTCATAACATGAGGATTCTCGACTTTTTATATTAACTCGCATAGAGGGTTTACCTCCAACCTCAAAAATATGGCTACTCGCTTGTGTCACCAACCACGTCTTGCTTATCTGGTGTTGTCGTCTAACCTCACTACCTCATCAAAGAAAGATGAGTTATTCAATTAATCGCCAAAATTGGTCGTTCATAAATTTGGGTCATTAGCTTGAGGCGTGGCCTAGTACAAACTTGGAGACAGACAATTCACGAATGTCGAGAATTTGGTTGTTAACGACTATGTCGCGTTACATGTCATTTCCCCATAACTGTTACCCCCAAAGTATGCGTTTGAAAAGTTCTCAATCGGCAAATTGTCAAGAAATGTGATGATAGTTGACCGACAAGCCACATAAATTTGTCAATTTCATGATCAAATAACTCTAACATTAGGGCATACATGCAATTTAAAATGGTCAGACTACTTTGTTCCTAGTAAAACCCCCAATTTGACATCTAGGTTCCCTTTGATGTGACATAGATAGAAAGAGTGGTGAGCATTTGAGAAAACAATCCTTACATTATTTATAATACTGCATTGATGGTTAAATACGAATATCATGTCTAGTCCGGCAACATGAGGCATGAGAAAGCGAATGATGCATTCCAGTTTCTTTTGTCTTCTGCCCTAACTATTGAAAAATCCACATCTTAAGACTTATATTTTTGTAATTTCATATATTTTAGTATTTCATTCCCTAATAGTAACGGTAAATTAAACAATGTCTAAAATACAAACATAAAGTACTAACATATTATCGCTATTATCATCATTTGCAATCGCGACAAGTAAGGTGCCTTTAGATTTATGTCTAAAAAAAGTCTTGTCCAGGATAAACATTAGACGATATGCACAAAACCTATCTAAACAAGCTCCAAAGGCAGAATAGGCAGGCTCGAAAGTCCAGGTCTCCAGATCAAATTAAAGTATAACATCTCCTGAAGGATTAACAACCTCGAGTTTAGCAAATAAATCATTTATCTAGTTGTACGACTCTCCATACTAATATCCTTCTTTGCTCGATTCAGAGCATCGTATACACTTTTATAGTGAATATTGAACCCAACCCCGTCTCTTATGCTATCCATTACATATTTAGACTTCATGTCAGTCCTAGACTGGGCATCATCGATAATTAGTTCTTTGACTATTTCCGATGTCATCTTACTATTAACCAGAGTGTAATTGGAGGCCCAAACCAATGAACATTGTATAACCTCGTAACACATTGTAGATTGTATTGCTTCGATTTTGACGTGCAAGCCCACCATTGGCAGCTAGTAAAATCACAAATCTTGCAATATGCTCCTATTTTAGTATGGCGTTCTGCGATGGGCTGTAAGGGTAACCCTCTTCACACACATACTTTGCTAAAGCATGTTGAAATCAGGGTATGACATATGTAAAAAAGGTTTGACCCACCTAAGATATTCCCTCAATCATGGTTGAGTATTTCTTAGCACCGTGGTTATTGAATGATGGTAGTCGTATTCACTTTTCGATACTACATACGGTCGTAAAAAATGGTATGTAGCAGATGAAACTGTTAGTAGTATTTTGTGCCAAGAAGCCCCGCTTTTTGCAGCGGGCGTGCTATCCAACTCGATCATCCATAATAATATGGAAAAATCATCCTACCCATCAACAAAAAATTCATGTGTTTGTAAAGCGAATAGTCGTAAACTACCAAACATTCTTCTAGTTCTTTCCATTTTATCGTAGCATACTCATGTATTGCCGCAAACGTCGAGAAATTATGCATGTGGGATTGATATTTCTTGTCTCCATACTTGAAGTTACACATTACCCCCTCCATCGGCTAGCTATACCATCATTTATAATTAACATGAGGTTATCAGTGGTGTACAATCTTTTATATCACCATAAGGCCTTTTGTTATCAAATTGCAACATAAGTCCCTGCAAAATATACTTCTAGAAAAAAGTGGATACATACCCACTAATGTAGTGCAAGGACATATATTGCAACTATAAAGGTTAAATAAAATTAAAGTGCTAACATATATGTAAAAAACAATACTGATTATTTAGAAAAGTTTAAAACAACTAAACAATGATCATATTGTTTAGAATTTGTTTTAACCCCTACATGATGATCATCATAAGCCTTTTTTTTTTAAATCAAATTGCAACATGAGTCTCTGCAAAATATATTCTCTGAAAAAGTGGGTACAAACTCATGAATGTAGTGCACTGACCTATAGTGCAAAAATAAAGGATAAATGGAAGCAAAGTGCTAATGTATATGTGAACAAACAATATCACTTAAACTGGGGACTTGTATTGCTAATATTATGGCATAGTAGAAACAAACAAAAGTGCAAAAGTTGTAGATAGTTCATGACTATTTGATTCTACATGATTAACCCTAAGTTTAAACCCCTAAAGGATGATTATCTTGTTAAGCGTTCATTTTACCCCGAAAGTCACAGATTTTTGCCATATAATCGTAAGATAATTAATCAACGTTTTAACTAGAAAAATTCAATAATCGTTGCCTTATAATCATACACTTCCCCACACACATATTATCTTTAAGTCACAAAGATGATCAGATAAGCAAGTTTGTTTGTTTCAAAATTTGAATTGTAAAACCTCGCTACAGTTTTGAATTATGTGAAAAAAATGGAGAATGGAGAGAAAGATTTGACATTGTATTAAACATCTAACGCAACAAATTATGATCAATTTAATTGGTTTTTGTTCATGTAATTGTTTGACGTTCAATGCATTGAAAGAAATGACATAATAAGGGTTATGTAGGGTTGTAAATGAGGTGCTCGGCTCGGAGAAAAGTTCATTTGAGATCAAATCGAGTATAAACAATTTCAAGCACACGCTCCAATTTAAACTCGTTAAGTAAACAAACAACTTGTTCGTGAACGACTCGTTTATATTTATGAATTATTGATTAATATATTATGTACTTGTAAATATATTTTTAAACCTTCAATATTAACTAGGATATTTTTAATTTATTTAGACTTTTATTCTTCATTAATATTACACTTCATATTTTCATGCCACACACTCTATCAAATACCAACTGTTTATGAAAATTCTGTTTCTACCATAAAAAAAACAAATTGTTCATGAGCAACTTGAGCTCGTCTTAAAAAAAGCTTGTTCTATAAGTTAAACACACAAGTTTTAACATCTCTGACTTGAATCGTTAAAACTCGTCTCTTAAATCTGAGCTCGGCTCGACTGGAAAAGTTAAACGAACAAGACTGGACATATAGTATTCGACTCGGCTCGCCTTAATTACCGCCTAAGCAAAATAGTAACACCCTTCCTTTTTTTGTCAACGAACTAGGTTTTTTGTAGAATGATACTTTTATTTGTCTTTATCGAATGATTTTGTAGTTATGCTTTTAAATATATTAGTTTGGATTTTTGGCCTTTAAAAAAAACTACATTTTGAGGCCAAAATTTTTCCAACTTTATAAACTAAGGCCTAACTAAAATAGCCTACTTTATAGGCCTAGTTCAAATGTTTTAGTTTCATTTTTTACTTTTATACCCTTTGCTTGGGCTGAAAAAAATATCCTTTCCCTTTTCTCGGTGGGTACAACCCCACGAAGAACACTATTACCAATGTTCGTAAATAACACAGTGATATGTACGGACCCGTGTCATTTCTTTACATCTTCTGTTAATTCGTTTATTGCATTTTATTAAGTTATTATTCGTAATTGTCCATTTAGAAGTCCATATGGGTACGGACCTATCTCGACCATTAGCTTTATGGGTACAGACCCATCTCGACCATTATGAAGTGGGATGTACCCATGACCCAATAACATCACTAGTCAAAATTGCTATGGGGCTGCACCCATAATGAACTAAAAAAAAAAAAAATCTCATCACACCACAAAGCACATCGGGAACACAATCATCTTTCTTCACAGCCCAAACCATAAATAAAACTAAATCTCTTCACACTAAAATTATTTGACCAAACACTAGAAACAAATCTATTCACACTCGTTGTATTGGATAAAAATAACACAACATCTCTTCACACTCGGGTTTTTAGGTTCATGGGTTGTACCCATGATCAATTACTCTAGGGTTTTTAAGTTCACGGGTTGTACCCATCATCACCAGTTGCATCGACGAGAAAAGAGGCGGCGATTTTCTAAGAACTGGACCAGGGGGTACAAACCTTCATTTGGGTTCTTCGGATTCGACAGTTTGAAGATGGGTGGAGAATGCACCACAATCGGTGCAGCGACTTGGGGTTTGGTTGGGCTTGGTTCGAAGGTGAGTTGGTCTGAGATGAAAGATGAGATCGGGGCTACAATGGTGGAGAATGTATAGAGGGAAGGGAGGGGGTGGGAGGCAGTTGGGTTTCCTGAGCATGGTGGTGGAATGTTCAGAGAGAGTACATAAGTAAGGGAGTAGAGCGGAGGTGGTGACAGTGGAGTTTCTTCAGAGTGGTGGTGAGGTTTCTTCAGATTGGCGGTGGGGTTGCTTTAGATTGGCGATGGGGTTTCATGGTGTTGGTTAAGATAATGATGGTGGAGACGAAACACGAACGGTTGTTGGTGGTGGAGAATGGCCATGAAGGGCGGCGGTGGTGCGATGCTTTTCTGCTGGACGAGGGTGGAGATGGTGATGGTGGTGAAGATGGTGATGATGGTGTTGATGGTGATTAAACTGGTGGAGAACGGCTGCATGAAAGTGAGGCCTGAATGGTGGAGAGCGGCGTCGGTTGTTGTTGCTGGAGAGTGGCCACGACGGGCGGGCGGTGGGGTAATGGTGTTTCTATGGAGGAAGCGAGATCCGAGTGGTGATGTTGGTGAAGATGGTGGTGATGTTGGTGGAGAGGGTGGTAATGGTGATGTAGATGATGGTGGCGATGATGGTTCAGAGAGAAGAGACAGTGAATGGAGAAGATGGTGATAATGGTGGTTAATGGTCCACGACATGAGGCAGTTTTCTTTGTTTAGAGAGTACATACAGTGAAAGTGAGAGGGAGAGAGAAAGTAGAGTGAAGAGCCCATTTAGAATTTCCGTAATCCAAATGGAGGTTTGAATGGTTTTCTTGTTTTTTACGGTTAATAAAAGAGGAAGAGGACATTTTTTGTTTTTTAGTCTATCGTATACCAAAGCTTTAGTATAATATAAACCCATATGTCCATGGACAATTATATTAAAGAAAAATTTTCCATCCAATATTGGATGATCTTACACCAATAATATTAATGCACATACCCATGTTTTACAAAAAGTAATTAACTTATTAATTGACACGTGTTTTGTTATATTAATCAATGGCCATGATATGAATATTGGACCATCCAATATTGGATGGAAGTCTTACCCTTATATTAATCGCCCTTTAAAAAGATATTCCTCTTTAATTTTATGCCTTTGGACCATTATCCCATGATAGGGGAGAGCATTGGTCGGTTTTACCCGGTTTTGAGGTTAGGGTAAACCAAGGGTAATATATTTCGGTTTAAGGAATTGATAGGGTAACCCAAGGGTAGGGTAAAAAAAAGTTTACCCTCGGGTTAATTCGGTTTACCCTTCGGTTACCCTCGGTTTACCCTCGTTAGTCAACATTAGTCAAACTCTTTTTTAACGCATGAAAAAATTAAATGAATAAGAAAATTTGAAAACACTTATATCATTATACTTCGAAAGATCAAAGATACAATCTTGACATTAGAAACCAAAAAATCGTGAATCAAATACTTCAAAATAAATTATACGTGTTTGGAATATCCGAGAAGTCAAATGAAATGACTTCTCAAATATACATGTTTTGTATTTTTTTTATTTACACGGTTTTTCGGTTTGGGTAACCCCGACCCAATAGCTTGGGTAATATATAGGTAAAATACATGGACCCGAAAAATCATAAGGTAACCCAATGGGTAAGGTTGACCAAGGTAAAATTAACATATATTTTAGATCGGTTTGGTTAAAATTAACACGGTTTTTCGGTTTTGTTAAAATTTTGCTCACCCCTGTCCCATGACATTGAGTTAATACCAGTGTTCTAAAACAAGGCCGCCTAGCCGCCTAGGCGCTCCGACTAGGCGTTCTAAAGTGCATTCCGCCTAGAATTTCTCTCGAAGGTGGCTCGAAGGTTCGTCTAAGAATAATATAGTTAATAAACTACCCAATCGGATTAACGAGACCCCCAAACCGAATAGTACCTAACATGCTAGCCAATAAATAACTACTTCAATCTAATCCAACTCAACGCATACACAAAAAATAAAGAAAAAACTACTTAGTTTAGAGTTTGAACGCGCGAGAAAAAAAGAAGGTGTGATTTTTCAAATTACAAGTCTAATCTCTCGAATTGGTCATTTTTTTAGGTTAAAAATATTAAATTATTATAATTATAAAATTAAATATATATTATTTATGTTAACTTGATCTACTTTAAGTATATTGGAATGTAAATAATAGTCAATTCAATGTATTACTTATATATATTTAATGTAAAATAATATAAAAACCGCCTAGGCGGAAACCGCCTAAATTCCGATTAATAGGCCGCCTAGCCATCTAGGCGCTCGAAGGTGGCCGACCGCCCTAGTAGCGCCTAGCGCCTTTTAGAACCATGGTTAATACAATAATGTAAGTATATCTAAAAAATAAAAATAAATCACGAGTTACCTTGCTTCTCCACCCAATTGATTCTTCAGCTGCTTTTTGTAATCCCTAAAATAGTTAATTTGCAATCTCAGCTCATAGATCAAATATGGATCACGCTCACACATGGCGTTTTCGACCGCCAATGCCGCCTCCGCCGCCGTATGCAGTTGCTGCACCACCACCACCACCATCCGTCGCTAACTTGTGTCCCATCTGCGCAATTCATCATTTCCCGTTTTGCCCTTCACCTTATTCCCAAACCCCTGGACTGCCCTTCCACGACCAATTCTACTCTTATCATCCACCTCCGCCACCACAACAACCACCACCTCTACCGCCACTGCCACCACTACCACCGCAACCACAACCGCAACCGCCGCATACACCGTACGACCCTTTCCTCGACCATCAACACGTAGCCACAATGAATCCGCCTCGGCCATGGACTGGTAATACAAATTCAAATCCAAATTCTAGCTTCAATAGAGAGTTATACGGATATTCAAACACTAGTTTCGATTACGCACATGCTGGTACTAAAAGAATGAGAGTAGATGAATCAGTTCCGGGTCCAGACCCGAGCTGGAGGTCAAATTTGGATACTACTCCTAGGTTTATAGCAGATGATGAAAGGAGATTGAAGTTAATTCGTGAACATGGAGGATTCGGAACAAAATCCTCAAACAATTTCAATTCAGGAACTTTTCCCAATCCAAATTATACTACTTTTAATAGAGACGAATCACATAGTAATAGGAATATAGAGCTTAGAAGATCGGGGTACAATAACTCAAGAATTCAGCAACATAATTTTGATCAGAGGGCGTTTCATGGACAACCACCACTTCCTCCATCTCCACCACCACCTCTTCCAGTTGAGCCACCAGGGAGGCGGTTTCCTGAGCCAATTATAAATTCTTCGGGATCTTTATTTCCAGTTACAGTTTCTTCTTCATCTCCTTCAGTTTCAGAAACAAACTTCTATTCCAACAAGGTTTATCCATCAAATAGCTTCAGAGAAAGTGAATTATCTCCCCAAGCAAAAGTTGTTGATGCCTCTCACTTATTCAAGCATCCACATAGAACTACTCGCCCAGATCATATTGTCATAATCCTTCGAGGACTTCCAGGTAATACTATATCCTAATCAGAGCTTCATATAGCACATTTTAATTTGATTTATGTTCATCAGGTAGTGGAAAAAGCTACTTAGCAAAGATGTTACGAGATCTCGAAGTTGAAAATGGTGGAAATGCTCCACGTATTCACACAATGGATGATTATTTCATGACTGAAGTTGAAAAGGTATCTTTACTATTTACTATTTTAATAATTTAATATAACTTTATAGATCTTAAATATAATTCTTTACAGGTTGATGAAAGTGAAGGATCAAAACCTGGGAAAAAACTAGTAAAAAAGACAGTCATGGAATATTGTTATGAACCTGAAATGGAGGAGGTAATATAAAATTATATTATATAGTGAAGATATTAAATAATTCATTAATATATGTTTCAGGCTTATAGATCAAGCATGCTAAAAGCATTTAAAAAGACCCTTGATGAAGGAGGTTTTTCATTTGTAATTGGTATGAGTTAATATTAAAATAATAAACTGTTATTTCCTTTTAACTAATTCATGACCAATATGTTAGATAATGTTGTGTTTATTATATGACTTGAGGTTCAGAATGTAGGATTTAATTTAAATTTAAATATTATAAATTGGATAAGTTTTTAAAATAAAAGTAGTAGGTGTGGGTTAAGTTTGACTAACTACAGATTGAGAATTGACCGATTTGTTGCTCGTATTAGTGGATGACCGCAACTTGCGGGTAGCTGATTTTGCTCAGTTTTGGGCAGTTGCTAAGGTATATCTCTATTTTCTCTCTTGGAAAAAATAAGGTTTGTAATAATTAATTAATAATATCTTTTTCAACATTTTAATCTTATCTTTCTTCCTTCTGGTTTTCTAATAGACTATTTCTTTGATTTTCATGGTAAATATTGAGATTTATTATTGTGAATTTAGCTTTTATTTTATTTTTGTTATATAAATATAGACAATATACAAAGCCATTAAGGTTAAATAATTGTTATATTTTAGCAGCTTATTGTTATTTTTTTATATGTAGCGTTCTGGATATGAAGTTTATTTGTTAGAAGCTACATATAATGATCCAGTGGTGAGAATAGTAAAAACTTTGTGTTTATTTTATATTTTTATTACTGTTTAAAAACTAATTTTATATTTCTATTTTTTTTGGGGATTTTAGGGCTGTGCAGCACGAAATATTCATGGATTTACTCATGGTGATATACAAAAAATGGCTGACCAATGGGAAGAAGCCACATCACTATACTTGAAACTCGATATCAAGGTACTTTATATGAATTTTATTGTATAGTCATGGGGTAAGGGTATTAATGTCTTTTGTCCATGACACTACAGTCATTGTTGCATGGTGATAATACGGAGGAATGTGGGATTCAAGAGGTAATTTTTTTGTTCATGTACCATAATTTATGAAGATGCAGTGAGTTTGACTTTGACTTTGACTTTTTAATTGACAGGTGGATATGGACACAGAAGATGAAGATGTAGATAATAAAAATCACGAGAGTGTTAAAACACTCCCTATTAAAGACCTTGAATCTAATGGTATGATTATTTGTATTTATTGATTTATTTATGAATTATTTTATTATTAAATATTTAGATCCTTCGAAAGATGAAACGAGATGGGACCATCAAATCGAGGAAGTGAAAGAATTGGGGAAGAGTAAATGGTCAAATGATTTTGACGAGGATCAAATCCAAAATAAACATAAAGTGAAGGACCGAAAAGTAAATTCTCTTTCTGGGTTAATAAAATCTTACAGCAAGGAAGGTAAAACAGTACGTTGGGGTGATAAGGTATGTGTTTGCAAAATTGTTTGCGAAATTGCAAAACAGACCAGAAATTGTTAATAATATATTTTAGGTTTAATTGCATTTTACACCCCTGTGGTTTCCCATAATAGCTACCAGACCCCACTCTTAGGAATCTTGTAAAAAATAGACAATTAATTTATTATGCTTACGAAGTGTAACTAATCACAGGTTGCAAATAAAGGGTTTTCAATAGGTGCAGCAAAATTAACACGTGCTTCATCTTTAGTAATTGGTCCTGGAGCTGGATATAACTTGGTGAGAATAAATTTGCCTTAAAGGTCCCTCATCTTTCAAAATGTGTATCCCAGGCCGTATTAAATAATTTGTTTTGTATAATTTGCAGAAGACAAATCCTTTGAATGAAGAAGATAAGTTTGGAATAAGACAAAATAGTGAGGGACAAAAGGGGAAAAATGTATTTAAAGAACAATTACGTGAAGAGCATGAGTCTTTTAAAGCTGTGTTTGATAAGAGAAAGCATCGAATTGGAGTGAATGATGAATAGTATTTGTGAAGATATTTTATTATATATATTTCTGTTTGAATTTTTTTCCGTTAAGGGTGATTTTTATTTTCAGATTGGTTTGTTGTGTAGATTAAAGAATTTCATGCCTAAATTGGGTGGAATTGTTTGTAAACCTAGTTGAACGTGCACATTTGTATGGAAGAGTTTTTGTAAAATGAATAATTATACAACAAAATATGATATTATTTGAGTTGTTGTAGAAAGAATTTTGTTTTTATCATATAAACATTAACTAGACGGGCTAGACGCCTATTCCACGACGACCAAGGCGCTACACAAAAACGCCAAGAATTTTAAATAGGCATAAGCGGCGGAGGGGGGAGTTGATGCCTAGGCGCGTCTAGGTGGGGAGATCTACAACATAGCTGACACGGGGGTTGGACTTTATGAATAATCTTTATACTGACACAAGGGTCATACTTTATGAATAATCTTCGTGCCGACCCAAGGTTGGATTTTATGAATAATAGGTGCCAATGCAAAAGTCGGGATTTTATGAATAATTTGTGCCGACGCAAGAGTCAGAATTTATTAATAATATTCGTGACGATGCGCATGTCGGTTTTTGTGAATAATCTTCCTATCGACGCAAAGATCACTCGTTATGAATAATTTTTGTGAGAGCGCAAGGGTCGGTCATCATGAGTATATGATGATATTTTGTCTTTATATTATCTCATACCGAAATTGATGGATGTGACATGTTCATTTATAATCGGTGATACAGGCATAATTACCTTGGAATTCAGAACACGCCCTCGTGTGCCGATACTAGGCCTGGATTTATGAATAACCTTTGTGCCAACCCGAGGTCGAACTATATGAATAATTTTGTCGCGACTCGAGGTCAGATTTTATGAATTATCTGCGCCGATGCAGGAGTCAGACTTTATGAAAGATCTATGTGCCAACCTAAGGTCGGACTGTAGCATAATTTTCGTGCCGACCCGAGATCGGACTTGATGAATAATCTCGTGTCGACCAAGGTCAGAATTTATGAATAATCTTTGCCTGGACCATAAGTCGGAATTTATGAATAGTCCATGTAGATGCAAGGTCCGATTTTATGAACACTTTTCGTGCCGAAACGAGGTCGGATTTTATGAATAATCTTTGTGACGACCTGAGATCGGACTTTATGAATAATCAGTTGCGACACAAAGTTTAGACTTTATAAATAATATGTGCCGACGTAAGAGCCGGAACTTATGAATAATCTTTGGCGATACAAGAGTCAGACTTTATGAATTCAGTGCCGACGTAAGAGTCAGACTTTATGAATAATTTGTGCCAACGCAAGAATTGGACTTTATAAATAATATGTACTAACCCCCTAGTTGATGATCATAGGAGGTCGGATGAAAAGTTTTTTACTCTACGAAGGATTGCGTGTGCACAATCAAATAACAACAATTAATCTCTTCCATGTTCGATTCTCGGGTTAAATTGCATTTTTATAACCAAATTGGTAAGATGCACTTTTATCAAACCATAGTTAAGATAAAATGTAAAATCATTTTTTCTTAAATCACATTTTGGTTTAAATGATATTTTCATAAAATTTACAATCGATTGTGGAATTAGCTTGCATCGCCGTCTTTATTGCCTCTTGAATTTTCCCATGCTCATGGTAATACATATAAGTAATAATAGTACTATCCAACATTATACCATCTCCAACAGATGCGCTATATTTCATTATACCGTATCAAAATACAGCTACTCTATAATTATGCCGCATCAATTTCCAGTATTACTATTTCAGTTACTCTACAATTATGCAATAACCGTTGAAAAAAAAACAAATAACTTAAATAATTTTTTTTGTCAAACTAAATAAATTATCAAAGCACTAAAAAGTAAAACCGCCTCATATATATATATATATATATATATATATATATATATATATATATATATCCATTCAGCATATAACTAAACAAAATAGAAAACTAACCCTGAAATTTGGGTTTCTAAATATTTGCAAAATCAATTCGACGCTTATGTGTTTTTCTTTTCTTTGAAGATCTCTACAAATCAAAGAACTCTGCAAATCAAGGTAAGCATTTAAATTTTGCAATTACAACCATAAAATAACAACATGGATTGATATTAATATTAAAAAAAAAAGAAATTTTACCTTCAAACACTATTTTTTACAGTTTTTGTTCTTAGATTTTTCCTACTTTCTGATTTCTGTTTGTTCAATTGGATTTGGGTGTAGAAATTTTATAATCAATTTTTCCAACGGCTATATTATAGCCGTTAGAATTTTTACCGTATCAAAAAATTGCAATGGAAATGACGTAAAGGAGATGGGAAATACCGTGCGTCGTTTGCGGGACCCACTATTTGCCGCATCTGCTGAAGAGAGTAAACTTGGGTCTTTTACTGCATTTTTTGAATATTATACAGTATATATGAATATACAGTATCTGCTGGAGATGGTCTTACATCACTTATAATTTAGAGTTATTTAAAAAGTACATATCCTTACTCTATAAATATTAAGATTTTTTTATTTTAAAAGCAAGTAGGAGAAGAGAAGGCCAACGACTTATCTTTCTATCTTTTTGTTTCTTTCTCGTTTTCAATCTATCAAGGCACACACACAATGGCTGCCACCACAGGGCGCTGCATGGCACGTTTTATGGACACAGAAATAAAGAAATGCTCTCTCACAAGCTCACCATTCACCAGACAATCTGCTCATTTCCCATCCCAAGTGAGCTTTCATTTCAAGCACTTTTGCTTATTAATTTGACTAAAGTTTCATCAAACAGAAAAGTAATGCTAACAACTTATACTACTCTCAACTTTCTATACTTGTTGTTTCGAATATAATTTCAATAAACTTTGAGCTGATAATTGATCAACTTTTTATGATAGAGAAATCAGTTTTGTTCACTATCAATGAACGGCTGTGAAGGTGATCCAATAGCACCACCACCACCAATCGGAACCATCGAAACTCGAACTTTTCCGCCAGTTTCTACAACTGCATTGGCCATGGAACGTCTCAACTCCGCCATTTCTGACTTAAAATCTACTCCCCCGACTTATGATTCTGGGATTATTCGTCTCGAGGTATTTATTTATTTATTGAAATATATAATTGTCTCAGTTCTTGAACTATATCACGTAACACTAAAACGTATTTATTTTATTTTAAAGCAACATCAACATTAGTTTTAATTAATGTAAAGGTCAATTGGAAATAGGATATCTGCCACGTGGTTGGTAGTGAGGGAGTGTATAAGAGAAATGCAATCTTGTTCCTTATCTGTAATTCTGTTATATATTGATTATATGTAGAATTAAAATGGAAACATTATTGACCAAAAAATAATATAAAAATGGAAACATTAAAATCAGATTTCTTACGTCCACCAATCTTTAGCATTTAAAGTCGAAATACTTTACCAATAAATTTTAAAATTATTATAGTAGCTTGTAAGCTATTTTACTAAATAATGTAGTGATTTTATTTCTAGGATAAAGACTGTATTCTTTTAGGATGAGTACTTTTTCTTATAAAGGTTTGTTTGGATCTTGAAGGTTTTAAAAGAAAATTAATGATTATGGAATATTTTTAGAACTGTCTCCTTATTTGGATGGAAATGCTAATAAAGGAATGTAAGAGAATGAAATATCAAAATCCTTTATTGAGTACAACTAGGACAGTAAACGAGTCGAGCCGAGTTGAATACTAGATGTACAGGCTTATTTGTTTAATTTCTCGAGCCGAGCCGAGCTGAACTCAAATTTAAACGAGACGAGCCTGAACTTCCAATGATCCAAATCAGAAATGTTAGAACTTGTTTGTTTAACTTATAAAACAATATTTTTTAGTTGTTTTTTATGGTTAAAATGAGACTTTCATGAATGGTTAGTATTCGATGGAGTGCGTGGTATGAAAATATGAAATATAACATTAATGAAAAAATAAATATTTAAAGAAATTAAAAATATCCAATTTGATATTGAAAGTTTAATAATATATTTATAAGTAGATAATATATTAATTTATAATTCATAATTTTAAGCGAGCTCACGAGTCGAATTCAAGCAGACTCCTTTACTTATCGAGCTTAAAATGGAGCTTGAGTTTGTTTATGTTCGATCCGATCTCGAACGAGTTTTTCTCCGAGCCAAGCTCAAACTGCTCGCGAGCGGCTTAGTTCATTTACAACCCTAAGTACAACATACAATTATTCTAATTTGGACATCTTTTTGTACATTATAATAAAACGGTTAAAGATTTGTTTGTATTTAATGAGATATTAATTTTTTTCATTAAAGCACTAGATTAATAAAACAGTTTATTTTTTTACCCGTTTATATTTGAATAACTCTTAATTAGTCTGTTTCATTAAAAATTTTAAGTTAAGTCGAATTCATTCAGACACTGACTCAAAAAGAATTAGTTTTATTTATCTATTTATTCAACATTTAATACTTATCACGTACTAAAACAAACAACACCTTAGTTACTTAAAGAGTCCATACTTCACTAACTATTGCTTAAAGGGTCCAAGCCAACAAAAAGTGGAAAATACCTTTACAATAACATAATCCACATACACACACCCTTTAATTAGTTCGATAGAGGTAAGAACGTGACATACACATCCTCAACCTATAACAATTAAGCCATATTCCATGCAAGTAAACATTTTCAATTCAAAACTAACAAATCATTAAGAATCCCTGAGATCACTCGACAACCCAATAAATTCTATCCAAAAATAGCAAAATTGATATTAAATATTCTTTTAGGCAGCAAGAAAACAATGACAAGAACTCCGAAGAAGAAGCAGTCGACTAAGCAAGGCTGCAAGGGTACATTATTTTGAGAATCAATTGCAAAAATTGTTATGTTGTAGTAGACAAAATCTTCAATGGGTTGTGGGTTGGTGTATAATTTGTGTTGTTCTATATATAACGACGAGAAATGTGTTTGATTAAATGAAAAACTGACAACGTTGTAGATATTGATTGGGTTATCCTTGTTTTCCAATCTTCTTACTCTGATAAATTTATGGGAAATGGGGGGGGGAGGGATATTTGTGGGTTATACTGTATTAACTATGGTTGCTTAGCCATTTTTTAAAATTGAAAAGTTGTTACTTTAATCTACATATCTAGGTGTCTAATCAACATTTAACCCAACTCTTGAATCTCAATGTAGACGTAAATGATATGTGTGTATGTGTATGTGATGAATAAACAGTTTTACAACACATCAAAAACTAAACATAACCCATAGTTAATAAACATATAAACTGCTAAAAATCTCACCTTGACTTTGACCAGGTACATAACCCACACAAATGTGTAGATAACCCAGTCATTGGTTCTCTGTTTCTCTTCTCGCTCACAATTGTGAATGGACACTAATTCTCCATTGATCTTGACATGCACTTTTTCTGCTGGTGTAGTGGTAAAAATAAGGTTTGGTTCAAGAATCTACCAAACAAACTTTACGACTCTCCAAGTGCGAGTTACTTGGCTAAAGCCTTGAGATTATTATATGTACCCAAGAAGGGGCTTGGCCCATAGATAGTATAAAGACCTTCCATGTAGGATGCTACTTGCAAAATTACTAGGAGCGTGGTCAATGCTCCTATTGATTGGATGAAGGATACACTCAGATAAGTAAACAAAGCTAAATCACTCTATTGGACTAGTGTATCTACACTCACATGATATCAAACCTTTCCCTTTAGAAACTAATCATATATAAAGATGTGTATGTTTGTTGTGGTGTAGAAATAAAACCACGTCACGCCTAGATTAATTGAGCACGCGTTGGTTTCGATCACTGACATTGTGAATTTGTAGTTCTCCTGGGCACAATATACACCAACCTCCGTCACTGAAGGGGGTAAGTGAAACCCAAACCTCTCGCACATCACGACCTTGTCTATGCCTGATTAGAATTTAATTGAATCTCAACTAGTCAATTAGGGGAATTTTTATATTCCCACAGACGATGACAAAGTGATTCCATTAAATCTTTTATGCTTCTTATTTTTCTCATAACTTATGCTCACCAGGTGACGTATGGGGTAGGGGGTCTATCATAACCACTACTAACTTGGAAGTTGGAGTGTGATCGAGAATTTATCTCTTGAGAGTGTTACCATAATTGTTTGCTTGAACATGTGTTGATTGCAATTTTTTGTTGATCAAAGAAGCTTTGTCCAGTTGTTATATAGTTCTATTTCTACACCACCATGATCGGAGATACCTTTTTACCCTATTAGCGGTTACACTCATCTACCATTATTTTACTAGGGTAAATGAGACATAGGGTCTTGGAGACTGATTTTTGCTCTATAAGGAATGAAATAAATCTCAATTCTTCCAAGGGACCTCAAGGATGATCAAATACTAAAATACCCTTATATAATACAAAAAGCACTAAAAGACATGAAAAGAATATTAAGTGTTGACACTATTCATTTCCGGCCACCACCCACTGACCTCCGGCCACCCCCACCGACCTCCGACCTCAAGCCACCACCCACCGCCTGAAAAAGTATAGAGTATCGGAAAAAAGTATAGAGTGTCGGAAAAAGTATAGAGTATTGAAAAAAAATTTAGAGTGTCGGAACAAAATCTATTGAGTATCGTAAAATTTGATGAGTCCTCCATAAAAATATAGTGAGTACTCCATAAAAAAATAGTGAGTACTCTATACAAACCGATGAGTATTCTACAAAATTAAATGAGTATTCGATAAAATCAATGAGTATTTTATTACATTTCAAGCTAGTTACAAAATAAAAAATAAAACAAACTAATTACAGCAAAAAAAAGAAAAACTAACTAAAACCTGGTTTGACTAGATCTGGTCAACCAGATCTGAAAAAAAAAACAAAATACACTCATTTGTGCTTCTCTCAGAAGCTACTAAAAATCTGCAACTCGGAAAACGAAGTGGCCATGGTAGTGAACTCCGAGACAGGTGGTGGTGGTAAACGCTGACTTCGAACCGACCATGACTTGAACTCCGAGATAGGTGGTGGTAGTACACGCTGACTTCGAACTGGCTATGACTTGAACTCTGAGACACAACAACTTGGTTACGGGAGTAGATCTGCTCATCTTCGTGGCCATGGTAGTGAAGACGAAGCTTCGCTAAAGAAGAAACTTCGGTGAACGTGAGGAGGCCAATTATGAACGGTGGATCAAGTTGCAGCGAGCTTAAGTGGAGAGCACGACCGTCGCATTCTGTTCGAACCTGCCTCGTCAGAGCTGGTTTGACCAGGTCTTCTTTCCTGCACAAGAACACCGTCGCGCTGGTCTTCTCCGGCCATTGTTGCAGATCTCAAAACTGCTACAAACACTTGCGCCGAGCACCACCACGAACCAGATCCGACTCGCCGGAGAAGTAACTCCTCGTGAATCACCTTCGAGCTCGCCGGACTTCGAGACGCGCCTGTTTTGTTTGGATTCCCTCCGTCATGACACCTCGGACAGCCTTCAAGAGATCAGATCGGAGGTGTCGTCTTCGAAGCTAGTGACACGTGGTTTAGAATGGCAGGCTACAAAGCTATAGCAGCCTAGTGAAGCCATAGTTGATATTTTCGAAGATCACCAATAGTGGTGAGAGAATCTACCATGTGAGTGTAAGAAAAGGAAGAAAGAGAATGTGAATCTAAAAAATGAAAAGATTACGGTTTAGATTTTAATATATATAGAAATAAAAAAACAAAAAAAGAGTATAATGGTAAAAAGGTTTTTAGATTATAGTGTAAGATTTTATTTGAGGTTTTAGTAAAAAAAGAAGGTAAGTTGGATTGAAAATAGAAATATGAGATGTCTTTAGGTGAAAATCTCATTTTACTACACCTTAATTCAAAAATCTCATTTTACTACACCTTAATTCAGTATACACACAACCCACAACAAGTGTATTAACAATGACCCAACAATATCTTGTTTTTATGCAGTTGAACATGTCAATCAGTATTCAATATTCAGTGTAGTTTCACCACACCTTAATCCAGTCTACACTGTTCACACATTGTCGCCAGGCTTGTCATGAAAACATCATTGTAATGGATAACAACATGAGAGGGTTCATTTCTCTAAGAGGCTAATCGAATAAATGAGAAAATCCATGAACAAAAGAACCCCTATTTGTATGAGTAGTTGTAATATGTCGTGCTATACGTTTATTTACCTATCTGACCGTTTGATTGAATTATATTATTTCTATTTCTATGTTTATTTTATGTGTGATGTTGGATGATACCTGCATTACTCTTTTAAACAGTCAAATAAAACCAAATTAATACATATTCTTTTAAGTTTAAACACGATAATATGAATATCTTCTTTAATTCAGTCACGTAAATATCTCTAAACATGACAAAATACATTAATGGATTAGGTGCCAATTGAACAACACATTGAAGCAATAGATTGGCTACACTCCCAACAACAACACCATCATCAAGATCATCTTCCTCGCTGTTTTTTCTCCGGAAGAAGTCAATCAATCATTTCCGAAGAATCATATATTGATCATCAATACACTAATGGAAATGGCCATACCTCTACTCCACCTTCTCAGCAAAAGCTTATTAGTGTTGCTGGCATTGGCTCTGCAGTCTTCTTTCGCCATATCCATCCATTTTCTTTAGACCATTGGCGTGCCATCAAAAGGTTCTTATCCAAGAAATGCCCTTTAATCCGTGCTTACGGAGCGATCCGATTTGATGCAAGGTCTTCTAAAGAACCTGAATGGGAGTCTTTTGGTTCATTCTACTTCATGGTTCCTCAGGTATATTTATTTAGTGAAAAATCCCTTTGTTCTTACAGGAGATATTTATTTCATTCGTTTATAGACAGGTTGAGTTTGATGAACTTGAAAGAAGTTCAATTTTTGCTGCAACTATCGCATGGGACAATTCCCTTTCTTGGACATATGGAAAAGCAATAGCTTCCATCGAAACCACGATGTGGCAGGTTCCACCCCTCTTTAAATTTAGGATTTTGTCCATTTTACACCCTAAGGTTTACAAAATTCGCGTTCTACCCTCTATGGGGTTTAAATCTCATCCCTTAGGCCCCTTAAATAAAAAAGCTCCATATTCATGTGCACACGCTATCTGTGCGAGGAGGTAGCGTGCACATAAAATTAAATCTCAGGGGATGGAATGCATGTTAAAAACCGTAGGGGGCAAAACGCGAATTTTGTAAACCTTAAGGAAAAATGTACGAAACCCTTAAATATATGGTGATTTATGAAGACTTGCTCGTTCTTTCGTACTTAAGAAAATGTAGATAATTTTCTCTATGATGCAGCTTTCTTCTATTATTACGAGGTCACGTAAAGATGTTCCTTATACGTATGTAGTGAGCAACACTCATATTCCTAGTGAAAGATCTTGGGATTTGGCCATTCAACGAGCTTTGCATATGATAAACAAGAAAGATTCAACACTTATCAAGGTCTCGTAAACCTATGTGGCTATGTCATTAAGTGATTTCGCTATATTTTGTCTTATTTTTGGTGTGTTTATGAATGCATAGGTTGTACTGGCACGGAGTAGCCAAGTAGTGACGGCTACAGATATCGACCCTTTAGCATGGTTAGCTTGCTTTCAGGTGTAATTAATAGTCTCACTCTCCTTTAATCTTTTTTTTGTTGCAATTATCCTCCTTATGGTTTTGTAAAATGGCACTTTATCCCCGTAGGGGTTATATAACCGTAGGGGGTAGGATGTCACTTTACCAAACCACACGGGAGGTAACTTGCAAAAAAACCCTTTAATCTTTGAGTAAATAGGTGAAAGTGAAGTTTAATATTATACCAGGTTGGAGGGGAAAATGCTTATCAATTTTGTATTCAGCCTCCTAACTCCCCGGCTTTCATTGGAAACACTGTAAGTACAACTTTAAACTTTGATATACTTTTGTGCTAATAAAAGCCTATAATATTCTTTTGGTATATAACCTATTTGGTCCTTTATATTTGACCTTTTTAACAATTTAGCCCCTTATCTTTTAAATATAGCTTTTTTGTCTGTTAATGTGCTAATCGTTTGTATACTTTGTGAATAGCCAGAGCAGCTGTTTCACCGGAATGAGCTCAGCATTTGTAGTGAGGCTTTAGCGGGAACTCGAGCTAGAGGTGAAACCGAGTGTATAGATCTTCAGATAGGATACGATTTACTTTCCAGTACTAAGGACCACCATGAATTTACTATAGTACGAGATTGCATTAAAAGTAAATTAGAGGCAAGTCCTTGCATAATTCCATTTTTATCACAATTTTATATTCATATTCGTATTACATATGACAGTGTTGTTTTCATACTTGGACTCTATGCAAATTGAATTTTCGCAGGCTGTTTGCTCCAGTGTATCAATCAAACCAATGAAATCATTACGGAAACTCACGAGAGTTCAACATCTTTATGCACCACTTACAGGAACGCTTCAATATGAAGATGACGAGGTTTACTTTTTTACATCTCATGCATTAACAATTGTTGGGTTTTGCAATTTATCTCCATATAGTTTGGTAGAATGGCACCCTAACCCCTCCGGTTTGCACATCCCTTGGGTGTATGTTTTTTAAAAGTTTTCACTTTGTGACAGTTCAAAGTTCAAATCTCTTGTTTTTTTCAGTTTGTAATCTAATCTAACTATGCGATAATTTTTCAGTTTCAACTTCTGAATTCGCTACATCCAACTCCAGCTGTTTGTGGGTTTCCTACAGAAGAGGCACGAGTTTTTATTTCAGAAACTGGTAAGTTATCTCGGGTCTTTAATCTACTAAAATTTTCCTACTTGACATAATTTTAATATTAATCGACACAGAAATGTTTGACCGAGGAATGTATGCGGGACCAGTTGGTTGGTTCGGAGGGAGCGAGAGTGAGTTTGCCGTGGGAATAAGGTCAGCCTTAGTTCAAAAGGTGAGGCTAAACCAAAAGTTGATTTATGTGTTCCCAAGGTCCTCAACAAGATATTATAAAAACTATAAAAGGTTCTTATACTAAATGATTTTCAGGGACTTGGTGCGTTAATATATGCGGGAACTGGGATAGTGAACGGGAGTGATTCCTCTATAGAATGGGATGAATTGGAGTTGAAAACTTCACAGGTATGGTCTTGTATGCATTTTACTGAAGATCAAGATAATCACTTATTCTTTGTTGTAACATTTTTGTGTGCAGTTCACCAAATTGATGAAACTCGAGGAACCACTTTTGACTCGGGCTGTAAATAGAATTGGTCAGTTTGGCTATTATATATGTTTTTGCAGCCTGCAAATTTCCGAGATTTCGATCTAACAGTGACAGGTTTAACGGATCATATATAGTTAATAATTTTTATAATACTGATTTTGTGGTGGCAGATTCTTGAAGAAGACAAAGATATTACACACAGTGAATATGACTATATACATTGTCCTCACTTTCCTGGCTGCATAATCTGGATAAGGGAAGAAGTATCTGCTGCCAATTTGTAGATTTTGTGGTCCAAATGCAAGAATAATTAGCTAGCAAGATTTTAGTACATTTTAAATTAATTAAATTGTTTGAACTCTTTACTGATATTCATTTTTCTATGTACATAGTTTTGTCCCAAAACATGGGATTTAAGCTAATAAGGTGGAATATTAGCAAGGAATTGAGCACATTGCACTATTTGATATATTTTGATAATTCGAGTTTAAATTAATATAGAAATGTCTATATTCAGATGAAAAGTGAGAAATTTCATGCTAACTTCATCTGCCACCAGAATTTTAAACCTGTGGTGCTAAAAAAAGTTTACCTCAAGAACTTTTGGTAACATTTATTAAGCATGTCACCAAAGGTTCTTGAGGTAAAAAACTTAAGTAAATATTCCACGTTCATCTTTAATTAGATATAGATAATTTTGCATATTATATGAATTTATTGTGCACTTATTTCAAAAATTGAATATAGGGACCTATAGTGTTATTTTTGGATAATATAACCTTTACTTTTAATGCAATAAACTCAACAAAAATATATGCATGGTATATATTCAGGACGATTGGGAGTGGAATGTTTACAAAAAAGACACCCCGTTAATGAAATCCATTTGGCAAGAGGTATATATTTGGGCATGTCGTCGGAGTGTTGTGAATGCTAAAGATATGCTTGAAAAATGGTATTTCTACGGTAAACGGATATCACAAAGGAACAACTTGCAAATTCTTGAACATTTTTAAACATTTGTATGAGCTCTTTAGAGGCATATGACTCCAAAACTTTGGTAATTGTTTGCACGACACATTGATTGAGCATGACACATTGAGAGCGTTGTTTTAACTAAAACTCTTTTTAGGATATATAGAACTAGATCCACTTTACTCACTTTGTGGAGAGGATTTGAAGACGATTCAATACCTATGATGAATGATTCGAGTGTGAATTATCAAGGGATAATATCGTAAGACACCACGGTTCGAATCCCCTCCCTAACGGGTGTAAAGTAAGAGGTACAAGGCTCGAACCCCTCCCTGAACATGGGCAACCTAGTTCTGATTTACCATGAGAATATATATGGGGAGGCATGTATATCTCCGTGGGATTAGTCGGGTGCGCGCAAGTTAGCTCGGAACCCATGTAACCAAAAATAAAAAATAAAAAAATATCGTAAGACATGGGAGTTTGACTTAGCACTTCGAAGAAGATGAGTACCGTTGCTAGCACCTTCAATGGCTGAATAGTATTACATTTCGTATATTTTTAGCGACCAAACTTCTAAAGATCGTCAAAAGTGGCCGCTAGAATATACACACTAGCGACAACCCGTGGTTGTTAGTTTTGTTTAAACAAAAAATATATAAAAATTCGACGACTTCTTCACCTGCCACGTAAGTAACCTCTAACGATCAATAGTGGGTCGCTAAAGGTCTTAATTTACCGACCACTAGCCTTAGTAAAATATCCACTCAAAATACTGGCGGTTCAAATTCGTCCGCTCAACCTCTACCGACCACCTGCGTTGCCGGTAGGATACCCCAAATTATAGGCGATCTAAATTTTCCAACCCATTTGAAATGACGAGTTTTACCAGCCACTTACTTAATCTCTAGCAACCATTAGGTGGTCTATAGAGGTCTAAAACATTATAAATCCCAAAACGATTTTAATCTTCGATTAAGTTATCCCGAATCCCTTTCTTCTACCCCCCCTTTCATTCCGCTGCCGATTTCTCACTGCCGCAACTCCCCTTCATACTTCCATTTTATAATGTATTGTTTTAACCCAATATTATATATAGTATTGTAAGTAAAAAATTGTGGAGTTATTAAGCAATTATGCTATATATAGAGAGTTATTGTGCAATTATGCTATATATATGGAGTTATTCTGAAAATGTTAGATCGGTTGCGGGCTATGCTATAGATCTCGGTTTTGCAGCTTAGGCGGTCGACCGGGGCCTAGCGCCTAAGCGGTATTACACGGGGCCTAGGCAAAATTATACGGTTTTGAATTCTGCTGTGTAATTTTGTATATTTAGTAATATATGTAGTAATTATAGCTATTTTAATTATTTAAGTCATAAAATTCATCTAACAACACTATAATAAATATAAAAATACTAAAAATTAAGTTATAATATCATTTAATGAATTATCGAGAATAAGAAGAATAACAAGAAGGCCTATTCGGACATGTTTTTCCATTAATAGGCGCCTAGTCGGCCATTTATTGTCATTAATCGGCGCCTAGACGGGTTAGGCGCCTATTCCACGGCGACTAAGGCGCTAGGCAAAAATGCCTAGAATTTTAACTAGGCGTAAGCGGTTGAGGGGGGAAATGACACCTAGGCGGCGCTAGACGCGCCTAGGTGGGGAGATCTACAACATAGGTTGTGGGGGAAGAAATATAGAGATAAGTTGTGACCATGAAGTGTTCATAGCCTAACAACCCTACAACTTGTAAAACCGGATGGTGGAGGTAATGTTTCTCTTATTTTTCATTATTTTATTTGTAAAAAGGTATTATCTTTTTAAATTGTGATTTGTTGTTTTATAGAACGTCGTGGATGATCCCGACGATTTTGTCCTAGAGACATGTGCAAATGTCGTTCTTACACCTACATCCTCAACTGGGAAGAAGAAGAATCTCTAGATAGTGGAATATTACAACAAAATAGGGTTGAGGAAGTTGGGAAATTGGAGGGGTGAGTGCTTCCGCCAATGCGATGTAAGGTTTTTATTCAATTATAGCTCAACAAATATTATTTCGGGCATACATTTATGTTGACTTTTGGTAACTGGCTGATTTAAGGGAAATGTTTGATCCGCTGATAGAGACTCAGGGTGATGTGTCAGGACTTCATCTACACGTCATTGACACAACAATATCAGATTCAAACGTTGATTGAGGCGACAAAGGACCATATGGGCCCGTATGTAAGGGTTGGAACCCAAAAACTAGACTAATTGTTCCTCCTTAGAGCCAAAGGCAAAGCCACGCCCATAATCCATAAATGTGTGTGGCACAAAGATGAATGGTCGGTGGCTGGGAAATAGTAATTGGGTACATGAATGAATACACCCTCCAAGTAGCTTGATCCTAAGGATTGGACTAGGATTCCACTAACACTATTGAATCCACCAAATTTACGTTGCCCTTATATCTTGAAGGTTACATGTAGACGATTGGCATATCAATTAGTTAGGAAATGCAACAAATGCCACCATTAAATATCTTCCCCTCTACTCCACTGTAGATGACATGTCATTCAAGTGATCCACATACAAGATTATCACTTAGAGACGAGTCTGATCTTAATGAAACTCAATCCCCCAATCAAACTCCCTCCCCCTTATTTAATCCCTCACCCGTCTGTATAATTAACACGACTTTATTTTATTTGGTTTGTATACGACTATTTCATTTTGCAATTCAATTTTATTCGACTATTCTTTTTAATCTATCTCTTTCTGTAATCTATTTTTGTAAATATTTAATTCTGTTTACGTAGTGTTTTTAAAAAACGTTTACCGACTGCAAAAGTGGTCGCTAGATAAGGTAATTTTTAATGACCATAAAAAGTAGTCGCTAGATAAATATGACCTTTTGCGACCACCAATTGATCGCTAATTCAATAAACTTTTATCGACCACTAGACGGTCGGTAAAGATAACCAAGTGGTTGCTAATTCAAGAATTCTTTATCGACCACCAGGTAATTGTCGAATATTAAATCTTTAACAGCCACGTGGTGATCGTTAAAGGTGATGGTCGACATTGATATCTCGTGGTCGAAAAATGTTCTCTCTAACGCCTAGCGACCACAATGGTCGCTAAAAGTATAAACTAGTTTTTAGCGACCAATTTACGGGTCTCTAGCGACCGTTTTGGCGGTTGCTATATCAATAAACTTTTATGGTCGATAAAGATCACCAAGGGACCTTTATTGACCACCATGTTGTCGCCAAATATTAAACCTTTAACGACCACCGAGTGGAACTCAAAGGTACTGGTCGACATTCATGACGCGTGGTTGGAAAACAACTCTCTTTAACTACCAAACACTAGAGACGACTAACGGTTGCTAAAAGTATAAACTAGTTTTTAGCGATCAATTTACGGGTCTCTAACGACCGCTGTCGCTAAAGACTTTAATTGTAGCACTGAAAGAAGATGAAGACGGGAGTGGCTTGGCAGAAGAATGCATGGCATATTGCTTTCTAGACCCAAAACAAGCTGGTTTAGTGGTTCCTATTCATGAGATTATTCTCGATGGAATTTAAATTTGTATGTATCAATCTCTTTTTGCTTTGTATCTCATCTATCTTTCTTTTACGTAGATAGTGAATATACTGATTTATGTATATGGATCTGTTTGTTTAACATTTTCGCCTGAGAATCCCAGATGTATAGTGTAATATCACTTTTGATCTTTTGATACAAATTTATTTAACCGACAAAACAATCAACAACAACTTCTAACCCTATAACTTAAGATCAATTTCCATAGAAATACTTTTTTAGACGAGTACCAATATCTCCAAAAATTTATATCACTAAATTATTATTGTTATATGATTTAACTGAATGTAAATTATTAATTCTTCTATTTTTTCTATTCAATTCTATAAATCAATTGACATAATTCGTGATATGAATTTGATTGATATTGTTCTTTCAAGAAACAATTTTAACAACAGAAAATAATTCTATTGTCAAAGTAGAATTAGCATTATCTTTACGAGGTCCTTCAATAATAACCTAATGTATACAAGTTTATTACTACTATATTGACAGATTTTTTTTTTCTAGCCTAACTTCACAAAGGAGTTGATAAATATAAAAACAAAGCTCACTCTAATCCTCCAGTGTCCGGGATAAACCAGCAGATTCAACAGGAGAAAGGGAGCAGGTATGTATATATCTACAACTTATTATTCAGACATGAATTCATTAACAACTAAGTAATGGTACCGGTCTAGATCAGTTTCTAGCATGGCTTGTTTGGCACGCATTTAAGAACCCCTGCGAAACGTGTAAGCTGGTTCACAAATGTTCCAGGTTTTGGCCTAACCATATCATCATTTTTCACAAATTTGTGTTTCGGGTCTCCAGATTGTACGAAAAACGCTCCATTCAGCATAAGGTCACCTTCCGATCTCCATACCCAGTTTTTCCACACGTTCTCCGGCGAGTAGTCTCTTTTTGTCACCTAAACCACCCGGAAAAACTCATTTTAGACAAATTTTGTAATGTGTTGATTGCATTTGATCTCCCAAATTGGAGTCTTACTAGTCTGTGTTCTAAAAATGCCAACGAAAGTTCTTAATTATAGTCTAAAAATTCGAGCATGTCTCTGGCACTAACTATATGAAGCAAAATGACTAAAATATTTGTAGTTGTTTGACTACATAAGATAACTATCTTATCATGTGAGGATTGAAAAATGTGGACACTTTTAAGAATTTACCTCTTTGGCCTTGTTGTCGTTAGGAGCAATGAAACGGTTACCCTGGCTAAGGATAGTAGGATGAGTGCTTCCACCAATTGCATACATGATCCAGTGTGTATAATCATTGTTGACTATATGAACAAAACCCCATCTAACTCTTGGCATCCTTTGTATTAATCCTTTCCCATAGTGATTGAAAACAACTGTTATTTGAATTATCGCATCTTCCGATGAAGCATCACTTGCACCAAATAACATTACCTGTGCAAAATATATACTAAGTAAAACCGATACCCAATATAATTTTTTTCATTATGAAATGAAGGTTTAACTGCACAGTTAGTCCCAGACAATTTTTTTTTTTTGTTTGGGAAAGGGCAAGGGGGTTCGAGAGCAACAGCCCCAATTGTTTTTGGAGTTAATTGTACTATAGGTCCCTATACTATAACTATGTTATTTTCTGGGACGTTGCCCCTAACCTTGGACCGGTTTCTAGGACAAGCCAACAAGGGGCTGACCCATTTTATTTTTGATAGAAAAAAGTTCTAATTTTATCAAAATACACTTTTCATAGTTAAAAAAGGTCGATAAAAAGAAATTTAGTTTAAAATAACTTAGTAAATTTTTGTTTTTTGGACGATTTTTTCCTAACCCCCAACTAAAATTCCTGGTTTCATTACGGAAGTGGTTCTAATCAATAAAGTTGATCGTGGTAGATATCGTATATATAACACAAGAATCAATGACACCATTTACCCGAGCTAATATATATTACTTACATCATTATGATGGGTGAAATGGGAGTTAGAGATGGTAATAGCAGTAGAAGCTTGAATAGCATCAATAAGACCATCTTGACAATTCCACATAGAAACATGATCAATCCAAACATTTGTAGCACCAAAGAGTGAAATCCCATCGCCATCACTTTGACCACGAAATCCATAATGATCTACTGAATCTCTAACCATCCCACCATTACCAACTTTAATATCATGAATCTTAATATTATGTATTATAACATTATTTATAAACTGCAATGTTAGTCCAGCACCATTTGCGATATGAACCTGTGCACCTCTTCCATCTATAGTTTTGTTACTTGTCATGATGAGTTCTTGAGCTAGTCGGATGTTCATGTTTTTTGCAAATATGATCCATAATGGTTCGGGTTGGATAACTGCATGGCGTAAAGTTCCTGGTTTAGGGTTTACTAGATCATCGTCTGCAGGATTAGTTACGACGTAGATTTTTCCTGCTTTCCCACCCTTTGCTTTGCGACCGAAACCTATGCCACAATCAGCTAGCTTCTTTCGGTTTTTCATCCAGTCTTTTTTGCATCTCCAGCATTGATCGATAGGGTTTGTAGCGATGCATGGACCGGAATATTTTGCTAATTCCCTCCTGGTGGTGTTCAACCCTTCGGTAGCCCTTTAACAAAAAAATATGGAATAGTATACATGTAAGTAAAATATATCTAAGAGTTAATGCCCAAATACTTGCTACCTTGCACCCTTAGACATCGTCTTTTTTAAAGAACAACGAGTTATGGGAAACTTTCCATTACTCAAAGTTTGAGTTATGGGAAGCTTCCCATAACTCAAACACGACTCATTTTACGGGAAAAAAAAGAAAAAAGAAAAATATATATGGCTTTTTATGGGCAAAAAATAATGGTTAAGGTGAGAGGGTGTTTCTTGGACAATAATCCTATATCTCTATCTAATATAGGGCCCGTTTGGAAGTGCTTATTTTGGAGTAAAAAAGCGTTTTTGGAATAAAATTCAAAATTTAAAAAAATTATTAAAAATAATTTTGAAATCTAAATTTATTTTAAGTGCTTTTTTAAAAAGCACCTATCTGGTGCTTCTCAAAAGTGCTTTTCAAAGTCAAAAAAACTTTAAAATGCTAAAAGCACTTTTAAGTGCTTCTCCAAAAAAGCACTTCCAAACGGGCACATAATGTTTAAAAATATGTGCATATATATATGTCAACTTACTTGTGAACTTCCAAATTCAAACTATTTGTAACATTCTCAGGATTAGGGTGATATGCCTCACGAGCATTCTTCTTTGCTATTTGGTGTCGCTTCTGCCAGACCTCGTCAAAATGGGCAATATTCGCTTCGGTTCCAATAATTGCAACTACAAATACAAATGTTAACAAACAAAATTTAACTATCTTCATCTTCTGTCTTCTCTTTCATATACTTTTCTTGTTTTTTTTGCACTTTATGTAATACATGTACGTAAGTAAATTTAAACTCTAGAATGTGAAAATTATATGAAGTTTAAGGCTATACATCTTTATAAAAAACCACAGACTGAAATATTTGATTTTAAATAGAGGTAAATGAGACGTTGAGAGGGAAGAGTGCATTGCCTCTTTTCCACTACCGGTTATCAATGTTTTATTTGTTTTCCTTTTCTTAGGATTTGATGGACTATTTCTGTTTATTAAGTTATTATAGGGACGGATAATATTTGTCACAATTTATTTTTTTTGAGATTAAATCTCGGACTAGGTGCTAAAATGTGGGGGATTTGAATCATCTCCTATATTATTTTTCTCGAATATATAGGAAGGTTAAACTTAACCATACAATTTTATTTTAATATCAATTTTTTTTAAAATACAAAGAAATCCACACATTTTGATTTTAAGGGATGTTTGTTTGCACTTAATAAACTTTTAATCTGTTTCATTAAGACACTATATCAATAAGACTGTTTGTTTTTATTGACCTATTCATATCTGAATACTTTTCGACTAAAAAAAAAATTCGACTAAAAAAAATATCTGAATTCTGGTTCATTAAGACACTGGATCAATAAATCTGTTTGTTTTTCCTGTCCAATTCAAATATGAATACCTCTTATGTAGGTGTTTTATTAAGATTTCAAATCAAATCTGATCCATTCATACACGACTCTTAACAGAATAAGTTTTACTCAACTGTTATTCAGCATTAAGTATTTATCACTTAAGAAAATCAAACGACACCTAAGATATAGTCATAAATATCTTATTTGTTGCTACAAAGTATTTTAATCACTAAAGCAACTAATAAACTTTGATATCTAATTTTTGCACAAAAATAATTGAAAATCTTAAAAACATTATATCACTACATAAATTATATACAAGATATATCGATAATTCAGGTTAACTTGCGTTCACCTCGACTAGTCCTACAGAGAATATGCATACCTCCCTTCAATTATATATTTTCAAGATAAATTAGAATCAGGTTTCCTATGTTTAGGGAGTGATTCGAATCCTGTAATTCTTAGAAGAAAAAAAACGAAACTCTGATCAGTTCAGCTAAACCCAATCAATTACATCACGTACATTTTACTTTCAGGAGAAAGTATTTTAGCGAGATGATCTAATTTTTGCTTATAATTAATTATTTTTAACCTAATTTAAGTATAATTACAGTCGTGATTTTTATTATAGCATTTTGGTGTTATACCGCATTTTTTGAATTGTTTTGCAGTAAATATCCATTTGCGGCAACTAGGAGTGAGCAATTTGGTGTTATAATGCATTTTTTGAATTATTTTGTAGTAAATATCCATTTGCGGCAAATGGGAGTGAGCTATTAGGTGCAATACTGCATTTTTCTAATATTTTTGCAGTAAATATCCATTTGCGACAACTAGGAGTGAGCAATTTGGTGTTATAATACACTTTTTAATTTTTTTTGCAGTAAATATCCATTTGCGGCAACTGGGAGTGAGGAATTTGGTGTTAACTGCATTTTGAATTGTTTTGCAGTAAAAATCCATTTGTGTCAACTAGGAGTGAGCGATTTGGTGTTATACTGCACTTTTTGAAGTGTTTTGCAGTAGATATCCTTTTGCGCCAACTAGGAGTGAGCAACTTGGTGTTATACTGCAATTTTTGAAGTGTTTTGCAGTAAATATCCATTTGCGGCAACTGGGAGCGAGCAATTTGGTGTTATATTGTATTTTTTGAATTGATTTGCAGTAAATATCTATTTGCGGGAACTAGGAGTGAGCAATTTGGTGTTATACTGCATTTTTTGAATTGTGTTGAAGTAAATTTCAATGATTAAAATTATTTATTTACTTCAATTTGGGTTCTCCCATTGTTGATTTCCTACAAGCTGGGTTGAAGAGGACGAATATTTTTTTTCCAGAATAATAAGGATGATATAATGCTCATGTGGCTCTTATGTATCAGTTATGTGGCGCTGACGTGGTGCCACGTGGCATGACTAACGATCAACTGACAAAAAATAAGAAAAAGGGCTAATGGTGTCACAACATTTACGTTAAGGACCCTCTCGTGGCAATTGTAAGATAGGGATCCGAAGTGTCAATTTTTTTAAAGTTAGAGAGCCACTAGAGGTCTTTACCCTTCAATTATATTACGTCATAAATAATCGAAAGGTGTTATAATATATTGCTTGAATAATTTAGTATTACCAGAATAATTTATTTTATAAGGAGGGGTTTTGACATACTAATCATTTTTTTCTTATCTTTATCCATCCTATGTAAAGATGATTAGCCTCCACCTAATCCACTTTAAGAACGACCATGCCATCCTCAAAGTCCCTTTGCTTTGCCTCCCAAGTGTTACTCTCCAACACATATTCCTCCTTGAGTGAAGTCATCTCATCTTCATGACATTTATGCTTTGATTTGTCCGCTTCTAATTGTGAACATATCATCCTTGAGAGCTTTATGTTTTGCCTCCCATCCATAGTTTTCTCTTGTAAGAAATTCCACCATTTCTTGAAACTTATTACCTTCCTCGAGCATAAACAAAGGCGAAAGACATCAACATGAGTTTGTCTTAACAAAGGAATACATCAAGCAAGTTACCCATATGTTAACGACTCCATAGACACGTAACAATTGAAAACAAAGCATAAACTAAAATCCATATTACCTAATTGGACCAAAAGTCCAAAAAATATGGTTACTTACATTTTTAAAGAATAAGGGATGATGAGAGTCTTAGGAAGATAAGACAAGGAAAGTGCAACATTTCCATTTGGGGTTGGAAATGTCGCCTTCAATCAACAAGTCTATTTACTTTTATATGCATGATTAGAATCCTTTGTCTCTGATTCCCAGTGGGATTTGTTAAGGGATTACTCTCTGAATTCCAAACTAAAGTGGCTCCATTAACAACCCCTCTCCTCATATTATGTGACCGAGTAAGAGTTGAATTTTTTATTAATTAGGCATAACCACTTGAGGCTTCAACAACAGAGACTCTGTGTAAGGGTCACCTTCATCAACCCTATTCTCAAGAGTTCAGGTCCTCTTGGGCATCCTCACACTTTTCTCTTTTGCGTGTCTTCAATCCAACCTTGATATACGAGAGGAGGATTCCTTACATATCATCATCAATTTTGATTCCCCTTAGCATTTTCTGACAATAATAACCTAAGATTAATATCAAACACTCAAAGTTAAGATTGAAATTATATGCACAAGAATAATGAAAGGTCTTCTTCAAAGAGACTCTAATCCATACGATAATCCTTACCCTTAGAATTACAAAGGAAATTAAAACATCTAGCTTTTTTCTATACATCTCTTTATTCCCTTAATCTCAAGGAAACGACTTAGAAGTCTAATTTATGGAGCCATCAAAATAAATTAAGGGACTAGTGAGGGAGTTTTCCTTCTTCGAAATCCATTATTTATTTCCTAGTTGTGCACCATATTTTCTCCTAACCCAAAAAGGAATATTATAAAATAAATACACTCCAACCTAATTTTTTTTATTTTCTAACAAAGTCTTCATTGGGTACATCTCCTCAATTTAAACAATAAAACAACTTGCTCATTCTCTTCATCTGACAAATTAGGGACTAGGTATTTTAATTTTTCATTTCTTCTTGTGTGATCTTTGCACGTTGATATCTTCTTCATAAAAATTTACCCTCTACGCCACCCTTGATTATTAGAAGATCACTTAGTGAGGTTAGATAAATTCATCTAGTTCCTTGATTAAAGTCTTAGCATAAACTAAACGTATTGTATATATTTGGAGCTTACATTATTGGATTCTTAGCATTTTTGAAGCACAAGAAGTGGGCATTCACGTTAGGCTATAATCTTTTACCAAGCATTGGGTCCAAACTGGCCAGGGAAGCTGGGATCAATTCACAATGTTTTAGTAAGTCGATAAAAATGGAAAAAAAAGGACTCTTTTCCAGTGTCAAAAATCTAGAGGTATAATAAGCCTAACTCTTTAATATCCATGACAAGATCAATGATAAAACACATCCTAATCACCTCCTCTCTAAAGATATCTCCAGAAGTTCAGTCATGTTCTAACATCTTCCTAGTAAATTAACAATCAAGCCTAAAGCTCTCAACAATGCCCAAATATCGTTATTAGTTTGTGTTTTATTTATATAAACCAATAAAACAATATAAACATTAATGTAAAAAATAAAATACAAAATACAAAAATAAATAAATAACTTTTTTTTCGAGTCTCGGCTTGGATCTGATGTCTTTAAGGTATTTAGGCCACGTATGTAGGTTTCAATCTCCAGAATACAACGACAAGACTATTCTAAAGAAACAGACACACAAATACTTCAAAATTTTAATGAACTTAGCAATGTTGTACTTTTCTATCTATCTCTCTTATAATTTTAATGCTTGATATTCAAGAAAATTGAATGAATCAAACATTTAAGTTGGCTAACTATATATTGAAAATGAATAGGTTCTTAGGTATCTATTAGAAAGGGTTGTGATTTTAAGAATTTGAAGTTGTGTTTTTTTAAATAAAAGACATGTAAGTTTGTAAAAAGCATAACCATTGGGCTGTCCTAATGCTGACATATCTTTAATATTTATTACACATTAACTAGTGGGTCTGATCCAATGGTAATTCTACAAACTTGAACCCAATAGTAAAAATTCAAACTATTCATTTGGTTTATTTCACATTTACTTTACATATAAACATATAAATATATAAATAAAATGTTTTTTTCCAAAATTTCATGACTCAATTTTCATTCGACTTCAAATGATCTTTCAACCAAGTGAATATATTACTTTAGTCTTTACATTTAGATAAACATTTTAATCAATTTGTCGTCATCCTATTCAACACTTGGGTAAATCCCATTTGACCAACGATCCCCACATGAATGAAATTGACTAACCAACTCCGAAATATGCAAGAAAATGCTTAATACGGGAAAGAGTGAAAGAGAAGCATAGAAGAATACTATGTCAAAAAGGGTAGTTTTTGGCCTTGAACCTTCTCTAGTAAGGGCTATTGGATTTACTTGCTAACCACTGAACGTGATGTCTTGTAATATTCAATGTTTGTGTAAACCAAGTCAACAGAATTTACATATTATCCTTCCAAACATTATTTGGTTATCACGATTGTCTCTATATACGACCTTGGATAACTCCTGGTATTTCATTAATAACCATCAGAGAATTTTGCCTTAAAAATGTTCTCGTAAGGCGGCCCACACACGTTATTCATATATGTGATCTCTTGTTAGGAGTATTCTTCATAACTCTATCTTATGTTATCAAAGATACAAGAACTATTAAAAGCTTATATTATCCTTCACTTTTATATGTAACACTGTCTACTTTTGTCCTAGGAATGGTTTGGGGAGGTCTCTCCACAGTGCGTCACACCAAGTTGCAATTTCATGATTCAATTTTCCTTAAAACCTAGATTATGGGATTTCCACTGTGTTAGGTAGGGTTCCCATTTTGACAACTCAAACTTCATGGGCTTAAGATCCATTCCCCTTGACAACACTCGTACTTGATATCTTTGTAGATCTTTTGGTGGTGAGTGGATCTGCTATGATATCCTTTGATCGAACATAATCAATTGTGGTAACTCCGTTCGAGAGAAATTGTGTAATAGTATTGTGTCTAGACTTACCATTATACATCTCATCTAGTGCCCTACTAATGACACTCTGACTATCGCAATGTATATAGATAATGGCATAGGCTTTAGCCAATTATAAATACCCTCTAAGAAGTTTCTAAACCACCTAGATTTCTAGGTAGTACACGTTTGCGTAGTAAATTTCCAAGATACGGCTGCTTCTCCTAACACGTAAAGGAATCCACTTGTGATATTGAGTCTGTGGAGTTTGATATCCAGTTTGCATCACTGTATTAAATAGTATAGCTAATCTCGTGTATACAAGAAATCTTCATAGATAGTGTATCTGATACCTTAGAACTCTTACAATAACAATCTAGTAGTTCTTACCCTAATTATGTGTAAACCTACTTAACTTGCTTACTGCATATGCTATATCTGGCCTAGTGCAGTTTGTTAAGTACATGAGAGTCCCAATAACCCGAGAGTACTCTAATTGGTTGATCTTATAACTAGTGTTCTTAGCAAGATGTAAATTTACATCAAGACGTGTCTCTTGACGATATTTTTGTCGTCATTACTAAATTTTTCAATACTTTCTCAATATAGTGTGACTGAGATAGTACAATACCTTCACATGTTCAAAATATTTTAATACTTAGAATTATATTTGTAAGACCTAGATCTTTCATGTCAAATTTACTTAAAATATCCTTTTGGTGGATGTAATCACACCATTGTTACTTTCAATGATTAAGATATCATCCACATATAAACAAATAATGAAAATCATTTCTCATTTTGTTTTACATGAACACATACAACAACTCCGATATCAACTAGGTCTCAAATATGGAAAAAAAAATGATAGAAGAAAATGATACAAGGGTTATTGACTTTCTAACTTTTAATTTTTTTTTATAATAATTACTTTATCAAACTTTCATTGGTTGATAATAAATTTGTAATGAAATTGTTAAATATATTGGTGTTGAGCATTAAAATTTGGTATTTAACTGTTTGTTGGGGTTGTTTTTGATTTATTGTGAATTTTTGTTGTTTTAGAACAAAAAATATACTATTCGGTGAGTATATAATATGATTATTACCTAAGAAATACCTCAAGTTAAAATTAATCCTCTTTCACCTCAATTATCATTTTTTTCCCCATAAAAGGTTATATATATATTTTTTTTTCTTTTTCTTTCCCATAAATAGAGTCGTTTGAGTTATGGAAAACTTTTCATAACTCAAACTTTGAATAATGGGAAGCTTCCCATTATTCGTTGCTCTTTAAAAAAGAGTGTGTCTTTTATAGGTAAGAGTGTAAGGTGGCATGTGCCTACTAGACATTAACCCTATATAATAATAAGATATCTTTAACTCTGTCAAAATTAAAAAATTGAAAAAAAAAATTGGATACATTTTTTTAAATAATGGATTATG